>OW052077.1:0-12500 GCA_932526445.1 Phragmatobia fuliginosa | reverse complement strand
ACTTTGTCCAGCTCAGTTCTGGTGGAGCAGCTGAGGATGACCTTCCTATCTCGTACTTTCCTCAGCTTCTCCACCCGAATTCCGCTTTTCTTTGCGTTTAGTGCCTCCTTAATGTACTCGATTACTTCACCCGCGGTGTCCCTACTCTCCGAAGAGGAAATGATGAGGGAGTGCGAAGGCTGATGTTCCCACGATGTTTTGGGTTGCCTTACCGCATCTGCGTAGGAGGGAGTAGCTCCGGACGCGAGCCCCCGTGTCCGAAGGTCCTCCACTGCGGCTTTTATGGTTTTTATATCCCCAAAAGTCGCCTCGACCTCATTCGCAGGTGTAAGTCCGGATTTCAGTTTTTTCAGGCTTTCCGCTACATTTTGGGTGATCGATACTGTGTGCTCATCCAGTTTGTCATTTAGAGTTTCGAAGGAGCCATCCACGTAATTTTCAATATGCGTAGTGTTAGTATTTAACGCCTGTGTTAAGTGATCGTAGATTTCTTGTGTTTGAAAATCCTTCGCTACATGGATGTTATTGTTTGTCATTTCAGTGTCCTCTTTTAATCTGTTCATTAGTTTAGTTTCCAGCTCCCCAAACCTCTGTTCCAGGCTATCTCCAATGTTCCTCAGATACACCTTATTTGTGTTAATAGTTTCTGATATCGAGTCCACTGTTCTTTCCAATCTACCACTCTTTTCCTCCTTCCCAGTCTGCTCAAAGTGTTTCTCCATAGAGCTAACCAATGCTATCAATTTGTCGATCATATCAAAGTTTATTACTTTTAGTTCTGATTTTAAGTTCCTGGCCTCATTCAGGGCCGTTTTGGCCTTTTTCCGTATTGCGTGGCTTCTTGGAGCCACGACGAGCACTTTTGGTCCAGGGTTAGGCTTCTCCTGTTCGCTGGGTAATTTGAAGATGGTTTGGAGGCTGTGGATGTAGTGGGGGGACTCATGGTGGTGTTATGGAAGTGTGTGTGTAATAAGAAGGTAGATAAAGGGGGGAGATACGCAAAACCTAGAATTTTCAGAAATCAAAACAAAATATAATAATTTTACAATGTGTAGATTCGTTTCTACGGCCTGTAAAGGGGGTCGTAGTTGTCGGTTTAGTCAATTAAAGTAGTCAGAAGTCGGTACGTAATAATACGTAGTCAATTTGGTCAAAAGTTTTAAAAAGTCAAAAATGTTGTATACCCCTACTGCTTCTGTACCCCTGAAAACTGATATACCCAAGCGTAAATGGGTGGGTGGGCGGGCCCGTTTTTGAAAATCTACTCGTCGGATTTCGACGGGAGTGGTGTCTTTCGACGCGGCTAAATGAGCCCTATCTAAATATGTATGATTTATAATTTTAAGCCAAAGGGTTTCCAAATTATTGTCGAAAAACGTTAATTTTGGTGATTTTTTGTGAAAATTCCTAAGTTTTCAGGTGTTCCTGCTCCGATGGTAAGTCGGAGGGTGTTCAGCCGGTGGTGGTGTACAGCAAGGGTGCAGATGGAGTCAAAAACAACGAGCTCTCGGCAGCGAGTGGCTCGGAAGGTCAGGTAAGTACAGTTTAAAGTTAAAAATTTATGATTTTTAGGTACTTTTGAAGTGTTTACAGCGATTTTTTCAGGTGTTAGGTGGTGCAGCCCCGAAAACGAGGTACACACGTGTAGGCGACGCTAACGCCGACAATTTAGAACCAAAATCAAAAGATTCGGTTGTCAAACGACAAAGATTTTAGCGTTTGAAGTGTGAAAAAACACTAAAAAGCGTCAAAGTCCTAAAAATTTCGTGAAAAAAGTTAATAATACAAACTAAACAGTGTTTTAAATCAAAACAAAGTGAATCTCAGCCGCCAAAAGCTTCGAGTCGATAATCTAAGAAAGTTTATATAGCTATTTTATGATGCGGTTAGGTTAGGTTAGGTTAGGTTAGGTTAGGTTAGGTTAGGTTAGGTTAGGTTAGGTTAGGTTAGGTTAGGTTAGGTTAGGTTAGGTTAGGTTAGGTTAGGTTAGGTTAGGTTAGGTTAGGTTAGGTTAGGTTAGGTTAGGTTAGGTTAGGTTAGGTTAGGTTAGGTTAGGTTAGGTTAGGTTAGGTTAGGTTAGGTTAGGTTAGGTTAGGTTAGGTTAGGTTAGGTTAGGTTAGGTTAGGTTAGGTTAGGTTAGGTTAGGTTAGGTTAGGTTAGGTTAGGTTAGGTTAGGTTAGGTTAGGTTAGGTTAGGTTAGGTTAGGTTAGGTTAGGTTAGGTTAGGTTAGGTTAGGTTAGGTTAGGTTAGGTTAGGTTAGGTTAGGTTAGGTTAGGTTAGGTTAGGTTAGGTTAGGTTAGGTTAGGTTAGGTTAGGTTAGGTTAGGTTAGGTTAGGTTAGGTTAGGTTAGGTTAGGTTAGGTTAGGTTAGGTTAGGTTAGGTTAGGTTAGGTTAGGTTAGGTTAGGTTAGGTTAGGTTAGGTTAGGTTAGGTTAGGTTAGGTTAGGTTAGGTTAGGTTAGGTTAGGTTAGGTTAGGTTAGGTTAGGTTAGGTTAGGTTAGGTTAGGTTAGGTTAGGTTAGGTTAGGTTAGGTTAGGTTAGGTTAGGTTAGGTTAGGTTAGGTTAGGTTAGGTTAGGTTAGGTTAGGTTAGGTTAGGTTAGGTTAGGTTAGGTTAGGTTAGGTTAGGTTAGGTTAGGTTAGGTTAGGTTAGGTTAGGTTAGGTTAGGTTAGGTTAGGTTAGGTTAGGTTAGGTTAGGTTAGGTTAGGTTAGGTTAGGTTAGGTTAGGTTAGGTTAGGTTAGGTTAGGTTAGGTTAGGTTAGGTTAGGTTAGGTTAGGTTAGGTTAGGTTAGGTTAGGTTAGGTTAGGTTAGGTTAGGTTAGGTTAGGTTAGGTTAGGTTAGGTTAGGTTAGGTTAGGTTAGGTTAGGTTAGGTTAGGTTAGGTTAGGTTAGGTTAGGTTAGGTTAGGTTAGGTTAGGTTAGGTTAGGTTAGGTTAGGTTAGGTTAGGTTAGGTTAGGTTAGGTTAGGTTAGGTTAGGTTAGGTTAGGTTAGGTTAGGTTAGGTTAGGTTAGGTTAGGTTAGGTTAGGTTAGGTTAGGTTAGGTTAGGTTAGGTTAGGTTAGGTTAGGTTAGGTTAGGTTAGGTTAGGTTAGGTTAGGTTAGGTTAGGTTAGGTTAGGTTAGGTTAGGTTAGGTTAGGTTAGGTTAGGTTAGGTTAGGTTAGGTTAGGTTAGGTTAGGTTAGGTTAGGTTAGGTTAGGTTAGGTTAGGTTAGGTTAGGTTAGGTTAGGTTAGGTTAGGTTAGGTTAGGTTAGGTTAGGTTAGGTTAGGTTAGGTTAGGTTAGGTTAGGTTAGGTTAGGTTAGGTTAGGTTAGGTTAGGTTAGGTTAGGTTAGGTTAGGTTAGGTTAGGTTAGGTTAGGTTAGGTTAGGTTAGGTTAGGTTAGGTTAGGTTAGGTTAGGTTAGGTTAGGTTAGGTTAGGTTAGGTTAGGTTAGGTTAGGTTAGGTTAGGTTAGGTTAGGTTAGGTTAGGTTAGGTTAGGTTAGGTTAGGTTAGGTTAGGTTAGGTTAGGTTAGGTTAGGTTAGGTTAGGTTAGGTTAGGTTAGGTTAGGTTAGGTTAGGTTAGGTTAGGTTAGGTTAGGTTAGGTTAGGTTAGGTTAGGTTAGGTTAGGTTAGGTTAGGTTAGGTTAGGTTAGGTTAGGTTAGGTTAGGTTAGGTTAGGTTAGGTTAGGTTAGGTTAGGTTAGGTTAGGTTAGGTTAGGTTAGGTTAGGTTAGGTTAGGTTAGGTTAGGTTAGGTTAGGTTAGGTTAGGTTAGGTTAGGTTAGGTTAGGTTAGGTTAGGTTAGGTTAGGTTAGGTTAGGTTAGGTTAGGTTAGGTTAGGTTAGGTTAGGTTAGGTTAGGTTAGGTTAGGTTAGGTTAGGTTAGGTTAGGTTAGGTTAGGTTAGGTTAGGTTAGGTTAGGTTAGGTTAGGTTAGGTTAGGTTAGGTTAGGTTAGGTTAGGTTAGGTTAGGTTAGGTTAGGTTAGGTTAGGTTAGGTTAGGTTAGGTTAGGTTAGGTTAGGTTAGGTTAGGTTAGGTTAGGTTAGGTTAGGTTAGGTTAGGTTAGGTTAGGTTAGGTTAGGTTAGGTTAGGTTAGGTTAGGTTAGGTTAGGTTAGGTTAGGTTAGGTTAGGTTAGGTTAGGTTAGGTTAGGTTAGGTTAGGTTAGGTTAGGTTAGGTTAGGTTAGGTTAGGTTAGGTTAGGTTAGGTTAGGTTAGGTTAGGTTAGGTTAGGTTAGGTTAGGTTAGGTTAGGTTAGGTTAGGTTAGGTTAGGTTAGGTTAGGTTAGGTTAGGTTAGGTTAGGTTAGGTTAGGTTAGGTTAGGTTAGGTTAGGTTAGGTTAGGTTAGGTTAGGTTAGGTTAGGTTAGGTTAGGTTAGGTTAGGTTAGGTTAGGTTAGGTTAGGTTAGGTTAGGTTAGGTTAGGTTAGGTTAGGTTAGGTTAGGTTAGGTTAGGTTAGGTTAGGTTAGGTTAGGTTAGGTTAGGTTAGGTTAGGTTAGGTTAGGTTAGGTTAGGTTAGGTTAGGTTAGGTTAGGTTAGGTTAGGTTAGGTTAGGTTAGGTTAGGTTAGGTTAGGTTAGGTTAGGTTAGGTTAGGTTAGGTTAGGTTAGGTTAGGTTAGGTTAGGTTAGGTTAGGTTAGGTTAGGTTAGGTTAGGTTAGGTTAGGTTAGGTTAGGTTAGGTTAGGTTAGGTTAGGTTAGGTTAGGTTAGGTTAGGTTAGGTTAGGTTAGGTTAGGTTAGGTTAGGTTAGGTTAGGTTAGGTTAGGTTAGGTTAGGTTAGGTTAGGTTAGGTTAGGTTAGGTTAGGTTAGGTTAGGTTAGGTTAGGTTAGGTTAGGTTAGGTTAGGTTAGGTTAGGTTAGGTTAGGTTAGGTTAGGTTAGGTTAGGTTAGGTTAGGTTAGGTTAGGTTAGGTTAGGTTAGGTTAGGTTAGGTTAGGTTAGGTTAGGTTAGGTTAGGTTAGGTTAGGTTAGGTTAGGTTAGGTTAGGTTAGGTTAGGTTAGGTTAGGTTAGGTTAGGTTAGGTTAGGTTAGGTTAGGTTAGGTTAGGTTAGGTTAGGTTAGGTTAGGTTAGGTTAGGTTAGGTTAGGTTAGGTTAGGTTAGGTTAGGTTAGGTTAGGTTAGGTTAGGTTAGGTTAGGTTAGGTTAGGTTAGGTTAGGTTAGGTTAGGTTAGGTTAGGTTAGGTTAGGTTAGGTTAGGTTAGGTTAGGTTAGGTTAGGTTAGGTTAGGTTAGGTTAGGTTAGGTTAGGTTAGGTTAGGTTAGGTTAGGTTAGGTTAGGTTAGGTTAGGTTAGGTTAGGTTAGGTTAGGTTAGGTTAGGTTAGGTTAGGTTAGGTTAGGTTAGGTTAGGTTAGGTTAGGTTAGGTTAGGTTAGGTTAGGTTAGGTTAGGTTAGGTTAGGTTAGGTTAGGTTAGGTTAGGTTAGGTTAGGTTAGGTTAGGTTAGGTTAGGTTAGGTTAGGTTAGGTTAGGTTAGGTTAGGTTAGGTTAGGTTAGGTTAGGTTAGGTTAGGTTAGGTTAGGTTAGGTTAGGTTAGGTTAGGTTAGGTTAGGTTAGGTTAGGTTAGGTTAGGTTAGGTTAGGTTAGGTTAGGTTAGGTTAGGTTAGGTTAGGTTAGGTTAGGTTAGGTTAGGTTAGGTTAGGTTAGGTTAGGTTAGGTTAGGTTAGGTTAGGTTAGGTTAGGTTAGGTTAGGTTAGGTTAGGTTAGGTTAGGTTAGGTTAGGTTAGGTTAGGTTAGGTTAGGTTAGGTTAGGTTAGGTTAGGTTAGGTTAGGTTAGGTTAGGTTAGGTTAGGTTAGGTTAGGTTAGGTTAGGTTAGGTTAGGTTAGGTTAGGTTAGGTTAGGTTAGGTTAGGTTAGGTTAGGTTAGGTTAGGTTAGGTTAGGTTAGGTTAGGTTAGGTTAGGTTAGGTTAGGTTAGGTTAGGTTAGGTTAGGTTAGGTTAGGTTAGGTTAGGTTAGGTTAGGTTAGGTTAGGTTAGGTTAGGTTAGGTTAGGTTAGGTTAGGTTAGGTTAGGTTAGGTTAGGTTAGGTTAGGTTAGGTTAGGTTAGGTTAGGTTAGGTTAGGTTAGGTTAGGTTAGGTTAGGTTAGGTTAGGTTAGGTTAGGTTAGGTTAGGTTAGGTTAGGTTAGGTTAGGTTAGGTTAGGTTAGGTTAGGTTAGGTTAGGTTAGGTTAGGTTAGGTTAGGTTAGGTTAGGTTAGGTTAGGTTAGGTTAGGTTAGGTTAGGTTAGGTTAGGTTAGGTTAGGTTAGGTTAGGTTAGGTTAGGTTAGGTTAGGTTAGGTTAGGTTAGGTTAGGTTAGGTTAGGTTAGGTTAGGTTAGGTTAGGTTAGGTTAGGTTAGGTTAGGTTAGGTTAGGTTAGGTTAGGTTAGGTTAGGTTAGGTTAGGTTAGGTTAGGTTAGGTTAGGTTAGGTTAGGTTAGGTTAGGTTAGGTTAGGTTAGGTTAGGTTAGGTTAGGTTAGGTTAGGTTAGGTTAGGTTAGGTTAGGTTAGGTTAGGTTAGGTTAGGTTAGGTTAGGTTAGGTTAGGTTAGGTTAGGTTAGGTTAGGTTAGGTTAGGTTAGGTTAGGTTAGGTTAGGTTAGGTTAGGTTAGGTTAGGTTAGGTTAGGTTAGGTTAGGTTAGGTTAGGTTAGGTTAGGTTAGGTTAGGTTAGGTTAGGTTAGGTTAGGTTAGGTTAGGTTAGGTTAGGTTAGGTTAGGTTAGGTTAGGTTAGGTTAGGTTAGGTTAGGTTAGGTTAGGTTAGGTTAGGTTAGGTTAGGTTAGGTTAGGTTAGGTTAGGTTAGGTTAGGTTAGGTTAGGTTAGGTTAGGTTAGGTTAGGTTAGGTTAGGTTAGGTTAGGTTAGGTTAGGTTAGGTTAGGTTAGGTTAGGTTAGGTTAGGTTAGGTTAGGTTAGGTTAGGTTAGGTTAGGTTAGGTTAGGTTAGGTTAGGTTAGGTTAGGTTAGGTTAGGTTAGGTTAGGTTAGGTTAGGTTAGGTTAGGTTAGGTTAGGTTAGGTTAGGTTAGGTTAGGTTAGGTTAGGTTAGGTTAGGTTAGGTTAGGTTAGGTTAGGTTAGGTTAGGTTAGGTTAGGTTAGGTTAGGTTAGGTTAGGTTAGGTTAGGTTAGGTTAGGTTAGGTTAGGTTAGGTTAGGTTAGGTTAGGTTAGGTTAGGTTAGGTTAGGTTAGGTTAGGTTAGGTTAGGTTAGGTTAGGTTAGGTTAGGTTAGGTTAGGTTAGGTTAGGTTAGGTTAGGTTAGGTTAGGTTAGGTTAGGTTAGGTTAGGTTAGGTTAGGTTAGGTTAGGTTAGGTTAGGTTAGGTTAGGTTAGGTTAGGTTAGGTTAGGTTAGGTTAGGTTAGGTTAGGTTAGGTTAGGTTAGGTTAGGTTAGGTTAGGTTAGGTTAGGTTAGGTTAGGTTAGGTTAGGTTAGGTTAGGTTAGGTTAGGTTAGGTTAGGTTAGGTTAGGTTAGGTTAGGTTAGGTTAGGTTAGGTTAGGTTAGGTTAGGTTAGGTTAGGTTAGGTTAGGTTAGGTTAGGTTAGGTTAGGTTAGGTTAGGTTAGGTTAGGTTAGGTTAGGTTAGGTTAGGTTAGGTTAGGTTAGGTTAGGTTAGGTTAGGTTAGGTTAGGTTAGGTTAGGTTAGGTTAGGTTAGGTTAGGTTAGGTTAGGTTAGGTTAGGTTAGGTTAGGTTAGGTTAGGTTAGGTTAGGTTAGGTTAGGTTAGGTTAGGTTAGGTTAGGTTAGGTTAGGTTAGGTTAGGTTAGGTTAGGTTAGGTTAGGTTAGGTTAGGTTAGGTTAGGTTAGGTTAGGTTAGGTTAGGTTAGGTTAGGTTAGGTTAGGTTAGGTTAGGTTAGGTTAGGTTAGGTTAGGTTAGGTTAGGTTAGGTTAGGTTAGGTTAGGTTAGGTTAGGTTAGGTTAGGTTAGGTTAGGTTAGGTTAGGTTAGGTTAGGTTAGGTTAGGTTAGGTTAGGTTAGGTTAGGTTAGGTTAGGTTAGGTTAGGTTAGGTTAGGTTAGGTTAGGTTAGGTTAGGTTAGGTTAGGTTAGGTTAGGTTAGGTTAGGTTAGGTTAGGTTAGGTTAGGTTAGGTTAGGTTAGGTTAGGTTAGGTTAGGTTAGGTTAGGTTAGGTTAGGTTAGGTTAGGTTAGGTTAGGTTAGGTTAGGTTAGGTTAGGTTAGGTTAGGTTAGGTTAGGTTAGGTTAGGTTAGGTTAGGTTAGGTTAGGTTAGGTTAGGTTAGGTTAGGTTAGGTTAGGTTAGGTTAGGTTAGGTTAGGTTAGGTTAGGTTAGGTTAGGTTAGGTTAGGTTAGGTTAGGTTAGGTTAGGTTAGGTTAGGTTAGGTTAGGTTAGGTTAGGTTAGGTTAGGTTAGGTTAGGTTAGGTTAGGTTAGGTTAGGTTAGGTTAGGTTAGGTTAGGTTAGGTTAGGTTAGGTTAGGTTAGGTTAGGTTAGGTTAGGTTAGGTTAGGTTAGGTTAGGTTAGGTTAGGTTAGGTTAGGTTAGGTTAGGTTAGGTTAGGTTAGGTTAGGTTAGGTTAGGTTAGGTTAGGTTAGGTTAGGTTAGGTTAGGTTAGGTTAGGTTAGGTTAGGTTAGGTTAGGTTAGGTTAGGTTAGGTTAGGTTAGGTTAGGTTAGGTTAGGTTAGGTTAGGTTAGGTTAGGTTAGGTTAGGTTAGGTTAGGTTAGGTTAGGTTAGGTTAGGTTAGGTTAGGTTAGGTTAGGTTAGGTTAGGTTAGGTTAGGTTAGGTTAGGTTAGGTTAGGTTAGGTTAGGTTAGGTTAGGTTAGGTTAGGTTAGGTTAGGTTAGGTTAGGTTAGGTTAGGTTAGGTTAGGTTAGGTTAGGTTAGGTTAGGTTAGGTTAGGTTAGGTTAGGTTAGGTTAGGTTAGGTTAGGTTAGGTTAGGTTAGGTTAGGTTAGGTTAGGTTAGGTTAGGTTAGGTTAGGTTAGGTTAGGTTAGGTTAGGTTAGGTTAGGTTAGGTTAGGTTAGGTTAGGTTAGGTTAGGTTAGGTTAGGTTAGGTTAGGTTAGGTTAGGTTAGGTTAGGTTAGGTTAGGTTAGGTTAGGTTAGGTTAGGTTAGGTTAGGTTAGGTTAGGTTAGGTTAGGTTAGGTTAGGTTAGGTTAGGTTAGGTTAGGTTAGGTTAGGTTAGGTTAGGTTAGGTTAGGTTAGGTTAGGTTAGGTTAGGTTAGGTTAGGTTAGGTTAGGTTAGGTTAGGTTAGGTTAGGTTAGGTTAGGTTAGGTTAGGTTAGGTTAGGTTAGGTTAGGTTAGGTTAGGTTAGGTTAGGTTAGGTTAGGTTAGGTTAGGTTAGGTTAGGTTAGGTTAGGTTAGGTTAGGTTAGGTTAGGTTAGGTTAGGTTAGGTTAGGTTAGGTTAGGTTAGGTTAGGTTAGGTTAGGTTAGGTTAGGTTAGGTTAGGTTAGGTTAGGTTAGGTTAGGTTAGGTTAGGTTAGGTTAGGTTAGGTTAGGTTAGGTTAGGTTAGGTTAGGTTAGGTTAGGTTAGGTTAGGTTAGGTTAGGTTAGGTTAGGTTAGGTTAGGTTAGGTTAGGTTAGGTTAGGTTAGGTTAGGTTAGGTTAGGTTAGGTTAGGTTAGGTTAGGTTAGGTTAGGTTAGGTTAGGTTAGGTTAGGTTAGGTTAGGTTAGGTTAGGTTAGGTTAGGTTAGGTTAGGTTAGGTTAGGTTAGGTTAGGTTAGGTTAGGTTAGGTTAGGTTAGGTTAGGTTAGGTTAGGTTAGGTTAGGTTAGGTTAGGTTAGGTTAGGTTAGGTTAGGTTAGGTTAGGTTAGGTTAGGTTAGGTTAGGTTAGGTTAGGTTAGGTTAGGTTAGGTTAGGTTAGGTTAGGTTAGGTTAGGTTAGGTTAGGTTAGGTTAGGTTAGGTTAGGTTAGGTTAGGTTAGGTTAGGTTAGGTTAGGTTAGGTTAGGTTAGGTTAGGTTAGGTTAGGTTAGGTTAGGTTAGGTTAGGTTAGGTTAGGTTAGGTTAGGTTAGGTTAGGTTAGGTTAGGTTAGGTTAGGTTAGGTTAGGTTAGGTTAGGTTAGGTTAGGTTAGGTTAGGTTAGGTTAGGTTAGGTTAGGTTAGGTTAGGTTAGGTTAGGTTAGGTTAGGTTAGGTTAGGTTAGGTTAGGTTAGGTTAGGTTAGGTTAGGTTAGGTTAGGTTAGGTTAGGTTAGGTTAGGTTAGGTTAGGTTAGGTTAGGTTAGGTTAGGTTAGGTTAGGTTAGGTTAGGTTAGGTTAGGTTAGGTTAGGTTAGGTTAGGTTAGGTTAGGTTAGGTTAGGTTAGGTTAGGTTAGGTTAGGTTAGGTTAGGTTAGGTTAGGTTAGGTTAGGTTAGGTTAGGTTAGGTTAGGTTAGGTTAGGTTAGGTTAGGTTAGGTTAGGTTAGGTTAGGTTAGGTTAGGTTAGGTTAGGTTAGGTTAGGTTAGGTTAGGTTAGGTTAGGTTAGGTTAGGTTAGGTTAGGTTAGGTTAGGTTAGGTTAGGTTAGGTTAGGTTAGGTTAGGTTAGGTTAGGTTAGGTTAGGTTAGGTTAGGTTAGGTTAGGTTAGGTTAGGTTAGGTTAGGTTAGGTTAGGTTAGGTTAGGTTAGGTTAGGTTAGGTTAGGTTAGGTTAGGTTAGGTTAGGTTAGGTTAGGTTAGGTTAGGTTAGGTTAGGTTAGGTTAGGTTAGGTTAGGTTAGGTTAGGTTAGGTTAGGTTAGGTTAGGTTAGGTTAGGTTAGGTTAGGTTAGGTTAGGTTAGGTTAGGTTAGGTTAGGTTAGGTTAGGTTAGGTTAGGTTAGGTTAGGTTAGGTTAGGTTAGGTTAGGTTAGGTTAGGTTAGGTTAGGTTAGGTTAGGTTAGGTTAGGTTAGGTTAGGTTAGGTTAGGTTAGGTTAGGTTAGGTTAGGTTAGGTTAGGTTAGGTTAGGTTAGGTTAGGTTAGGTTAGGTTAGGTTAGGTTAGGTTAGGTTAGGTTAGGTTAGGTTAGGTTAGGTTAGGTTAGGTTAGGTTAGGTTAGGTTAGGTTAGGTTAGGTTAGGTTAGGTTAGGTTAGGTTAGGTTAGGTTAGGTTAGGTTAGGTTAGGTTAGGTTAGGTTAGGTTAGGTTAGGTTAGGTTAGGTTAGGTTAGGTTAGGTTAGGTTAGGTTAGGTTAGGTTAGGTTAGGTTAGGTTAGGTTAGGTTAGGTTAGGTTAGGTTAGGTTAGGTTAGGTTAGGTTAGGTTAGGTTAGGTTAGGTTAGGTTAGGTTAGGTTAGGTTAGGTTAGGTTAGGTTAGGTTAGGTTAGGTTAGGTTAGGTTAGGTTAGGTTAGGTTAGGTTAGGTTAGGTTAGGTTAGGTTAGGTTAGGTTAGGTTAGGTTAGGTTAGGTTAGGTTAGGTTAGGTTAGGTTAGGTTAGGTTAGGTTAGGTTAGGTTAGGTTAGGTTAGGTTAGGTTAGGTTAGGTTAGGTTAGGTTAGGTTAGGTTAGGTTAGGTTAGGTTAGGTTAGGTTAGGTTAGGTTAGGTTAGGTTAGGTTAGGTTAGGTTAGGTTAGGTTAGGTTAGGTTAGGTTAGGTTAGGTTAGGTTAGGTTAGGTTAGGTTAGGTTAGGTTAGGTTAGGTTAGGTTAGGTTAGGTTAGGTTAGGTTAGGTTAGGTTAGGTTAGGTTAGGTTAGGTTAGGTTAGGTTAGGTTAGGTTAGGTTAGGTTAGGTTAGGTTAGGTTAGGTTAGGTTAGGTTAGGTTAGGTTAGGTTAGGTTAGGTTAGGTTAGGTTAGGTTAGGTTAGGTTAGGTTAGGTTAGGTTAGGTTAGGTTAGGTTAGGTTAGGTTAGGTTAGGTTAGGTTAGGTTAGGTTAGGTTAGGTTAGGTTAGGTTAGGTTAGGTTAGGTTAGGTTAGGTTAGGTTAGGTTAGGTTAGGTTAGGTTAGGTTAGGTTAGGTTAGGTTAGGTTAGGTTAGGTTAGGTTAGGTTAGGTTAGGTTAGGTTAGGTTAGGTTAGGTTAGGTTAGGTTAGGTTAGGTTAGGTTAGGTTAGGTTAGGTTAGGTTAGGTTAGGTTAGGTTAGGTTAGGTTAGGTTAGGTTAGGTTAGGTTAGGTTAGGTTAGGTTAGGTTAGGTTAGGTTAGGTTAGGTTAGGTTAGGTTAGGTTAGGTTAGGTTAGGTTAGGTTAGGTTAGGTTAGGTTAGGTTAGGTTAGGTTAGGTTAGGTTAGGTTAGGTTAGGTTAGGTTAGGTTAGGTTAGGTTAGGTTAGGTTAGGTTAGGTTAGGTTAGGTTAGGTTAGGTTAGGTTAGGTTAGGTTAGGTTAGGTTAGGTTAGGTTAGGTTAGGTTAGGTTAGGTTAGGTTAGGTTAGGTTAGGTTAGGTTAGGTTAGGTTAGGTTAGGTTAGGTTAGGTTAGGTTAGGTTAGGTTAGGTTAGGTTAGGTTAGGTTAGGTTAGGTTAGGTTAGGTTAGGTTAGGTTAGGTTAGGTTAGGTTAGGTTAGGTTAGGTTAGGTTAGGTTAGGTTAGGTTAGGTTAGGTTAGGTTAGGTTAGGTTAGGTTAGGTTAGGTTAGGTTAGGTTAGGTTAGGTTAGGTTAGGTTAGGTTACGGTTAGGTTAGGTTAGGTTAGGTTAGGTTAGGTTAGGTTAGGTTAGGTTAGGTTAGGTTAGGTTAGGTTAGGTTAGGTTA